>CM067370.1:22512428-22557459 GCA_034401795.1 Chaetoderma sp. LZ-2023a | reverse complement strand
ACGACACGACGATGTTAGAGTTGTAGATCCCAACATTACTGATGTTGTACACTTACATTTTAACTATAGTTTTAGATTACCACAACATATGATGGTAACCCGTAGTCAAGATTGGTAAAAATGTTTTTAATTAAGTGAATGACCATTTACAGGACAAGTCCTTTCATTTGAAATTTATAAAAATTATCTTGGCCTGCAAATGGACATTTTAATATTGTATGTAGATATTTACATACATGGACAAATCTGGCTAACACACTCGTCATTGATATATTTCTCAATCAGGCTGCCATGAGGTCAAATGTGTCTATATTGAAAACGATGCTGCCGAATGCTGTTGTTAATGTTTTAAACCGTTGACCCCAGCATTGGCATACATCTTTGCGAGCCCCTGTGCAAGGTTCCACCCGTTTGGAGAAGTTACCTCCAGTAGAACCAGCATTATCGAAAATGTGTAATTTGAAAAAAATGTTGTTGAAAGCTGTTGCTGTTGCATTATAGCTGTTGACCCCAAATGTACATATGTCTTTGGGATGCAACCATCTTTGGGATGCGACGGACAAGTTTCTACCCAAGTTAAGAGATGCTCCCTTCAGTAGAACCAGACTTAGTGGAAAATGTCTATTTTTCAAACAATGTTGCTGAAAGCTGTTGCAGTTGCGTATTAGATTTTGATCCCAAAATTGGCCTACAACTTTAAGACCCCACTGGCAAGCTTCTACCCACGTTTGAGAAGATCACTCCAGTAGAACCAGAATTAAATAATATCTTAAGAACAACAATTGAACATGAACAACAACAGTGCTCTATGCTCGCGTTAAACCTGGCATCAAGCGACGCGGGTAACAAGAACAACAACCAGCGCTCATGTTCACATTAACTCTGGTGTCTAGTGACGCGGGTAACAAGAACAACAACCAGTGCTCCATGTTCACATTAATTCTGGCATCTAGTGACGCGGGTAACAAGAACAACAACCAGCGCTCCATGTTCACATTAACTCTGGCATCTAGTGACGCGGGTAACAAGAACAACAACCAGTGCTCCATGTTCACATTAACTATGGCATCTAGTGACGCGGGGTAACAAGAAAAACAACCAGCGCTCCATGTTCACATTAACTCTGTGTCTAGTGACGCGGGTAACAAGAACAACAACCAGCGCTCCATGTTCACATTAACTCTGGCATCTAGTGACGCGGGTAACAAGAACAACAACCAGCGCTCCATGTTCACATTAAATCTGGCATCTAGCGACGCGGGTAACAAGAACAACAACCAGCAATCCATGTTCACATTAACTCTGGCATCTAGCGACGCAGGTAACAAGAACAACAACCAGTGCTCATGTTCACATTAACTCTGGCATCTAGTGATGCGGGTAACAAGAACAACAACCAGTGCTCCATGTTCACATTAACTCTGGCATCTAGTGATGCAGGTAACAAGAACAACAACCAGTGCTCCATGTTCACATTAACTCTGGCATCTAGTGACGCGGGTAACAAGAACAACAACCAGCGCCCATGCTCACATTAACTCTGGCATCTAGTGATGCGGGGTAACAAGAACAACAACCAGCGCTCCATGTTCACATTAACTCTGGCATCTAGTGATGCGGGGTAACAAGAACAACAACCAGTGCTCCATGTTCACATAACTCTGGCATCTAGTGATGCGGGGTAACAAGAACAACAACCAGCGCCCATGCTCACATTAACTCTGGCATCTAGTGATGCGGGTAACAAGAACAACAACCAGCGCCCATGCTCACATTAACTCTGGCATCTAGTGATGTGGGTAACAAGAACAACAACCAGCGCCCATGCTCACATTAACTCTGGCATCTAGTGATGCAGGTAACAAGAACAACAACCAGCACCCATGCTCACATTAACTCTGGCATCTAGTGACGCGGGTAACAAGAACAACAACCAGTGCTCCATGTTCACATTAACTCTGGCATCTAGTGATGTGGGTAACAAGAACAACAACCAGCGCCCATGCTCACATTAACTCTGGCATCTAGTGATGCGGGTAACAAGAACAACAACCAGCGCTCCATGCTCACATTAACTCTGGCATCTAGTGACGCGGGTAACAAGAACAACAACCAGCAATCCATGTTCACATTAACTCTGGCATCTAGTGACGCGGGTAACAAGAACAACAACCAGCGCTCCATGTTCACATTAACTCTGGCATCTAGTGACGAGGGGTAACAAGAACAACAACCAGCGCGCCATGCTCACATTAACTCTGGCATCTAGTGACGAGGGTAACAAGACCAACAACCAGCGCTCCATGTTCACATTAACTCTGGCATCTAGTGATGCGGGGTAACAAGAACAACAACCAGTGCTCCATGTTCACATTAACTCTGGCATCTAGTGGATGCAGGTAACAAGAACAACAACCAGTGCTCCATGTTCACATTAACTCTGGCATCTAGTGACGCGGGTAACAAGAACAACAACCAGCATCCATGCTCACATTAACTCTGGCATCTAGTGACGTGGGTAACAAGAACAACAACCAGCAATCCATGTTCACATTAACTCTGGCATCTAGGGACGCGGGGGTTAACAAGAACAACAACCAGTGCTCCATGTTCACATTAACTCTGGCATCTAGTGATGCGGGTAACAAGAACAACAACCAGCGGCCATGCTCACCGTAACTCTGGCATCTGGTGATGCGGGTAACAAGAACAACAACCAGCGCTCCATGCTCACATTAAACTTGGCATCTAGTGACGAGGGTAACAAGAACAACAACCAGCGCTCCATGCTCACATTAAACCTGGCATCTAGTGACAAGGGTAACAAGAACAACAACCAGCGCCCATGCTCACATTAACCCTGATGTCTAGCGACATGGGTAAAAAAACATATATATAGTATATTCAAATCATACCAGTTTAGCTCTTTTATAGAAAATATCCATTTGCAAACCAAGAAAAAATTATATGGAAAAACTATCACTAGAATGACGGGCTCAGTTAGCGATCCATTTATGGCAGTGATAAATTCTCAAAATAATCTTCTCTTGGCCTGCAAATGGATGTTTTCCAAGACCTCATTAAGTTTCTGTACATATGTGCTAATTTTGTCTTTTCCTTTCCAGCAAACCTCTAAGCATTGCTTTGTCAGAACCGGGTCCTTCTTGGTCAGAGGCTCCATCATTTGATAAGCTGCTTTCTACACAGAATGTTTCTTCATCAGGCGTCCTTAATGCTTCACAGTTATTATTGATGAGCGCAGATCCAAACATATACAGTAGAGTATAATAAGCTTCTCAAATCATCTTCATTATTACATTGGGGTCTGTTTACGTGTGCGGATGCATGCAAGCGTGTGTGCGTGTGAGCATGGGCATGTGTCTTTTCACATCAAGAGTATACTGAACCACCCTGATACTCTATGATATTTCCCAAATATTGACCTAGCTTCAATAGGACTCGGAATTAAAAAGAAACCGCCCCCACTGGGCAGGTTAGTCAACTGACAGTCCAGCGGATGTTCGGCTCAAACTCGCACATGCGCGGGGCTGTCTCTTTCTCTTCTCAAATTATTGACCTGCCATTGCAACACGCTTTCTACTTTTGCTTTTGAATCTTTTTGAAACTTTAAGTTGTTCTGCAACTTGATTTTGACTTGCTATATTATGTCTGATGCTGCCAAGTCGCCAGAGGATGCTCCTGCTCCCAAGCCATCAGGTGTACTTTAGTAAATTTATTGATAAAAAATTTGCATGTTGACTCAGATGGTATATCCGGGAGTCACGCTAACTCGTGGATACGTCTATATTAGGCTAGCTCTTTTTGTGGGAGGCCTATATATTAGCTAACGCATGTTGTGCTTTGTATTTTCTGACACATTTAGCTGATTTCTGACAGTATCCTTTATTTGAACAATAATTAATACTTGGTTTTCTGGGCCCATATAATGTATTATGAGTTTGCAGAGGGAATTATTACCATAAGAAGTAATTTTTCCGCATTCTCCCCACACCACAGGGTTTGGATTCAGGATACGGTATTCCTGTTGTTGTTCATCAGACTTCACTCGTTGTTCAGGAGTTGTCTTCTGAGGTTTAGTATGGAGAGAGAAAATTTTCAGTCATTTTATTTATAAAAATATTTGGAAATTTTTTTGACTGAGTTTTGTGTTATTTATCTCTCTTGATGGTTTGCATAGGTTCATTGTGTTTATAAAGTTCAACTACTGATGAATCTTTTTTTTTTTAGTGTGGAGTCTAGCATTCACCTCTCAAGTATTCAAGTCCAAATTCTAATTGTTCCTATGTAATTCATGTAGGGGAATAAGAGTTCTCCTTCGATCAATACTCACCATTCTGTTACTTCTGATATACAGCTGGCCTTGACAGCGGCTCTAGGATTATAGACTTAGAAAGCTTTACCGACTCCTGGGAACCGGGTACCCGGCTCCCCACTGCCGAGTACCCGTTTACCATAGAGCTCATTCTTGTTTGCATAGCAACAAGTGCAATACATGCTTTTCGCATTAGGGATTTTAGTGTTTTTTAAAAAGATTCTAAGTCTTTAATCGGTGATAGTTTGTGCGCTAAAGGAATAACTAAGGACTATGGAGAATACCGCCCAAGATAACCAGGTTGTATTGTTCTTTATATCCATAGTTAAAAGACTTAGGTCTCTAAATTTCGTTGTGTCGCATGTTCCAATTTCTAACCCCATAGAATCTGGGACGTGTGCTAGCAACGATATATGCCAGACGATCGCCTTCTTTAAACCCCAACAGGCGATCGGCAGATATGAAAATAGGTGTTTGCTACGGTATTTCTAACACGAATATCGGCTGACGTCGTTCTCCGTAGAATCCGAGCGGGTGACGTCACACCCGGTCACTCGGATGTTTATGTGAAGAAAAATTTTTTCATTAATTCGCGCATCTTATTCTGGGTGCTGCGTACTAAAAAATGGTACCGGAAACTTTAGAATGATCAAGTTTTTCGTGTGATCACGATCGGTTTGCAATGATCGGTGGTTTCAAAATTCTTGAGTAGATGCGTGGTCTGCGGTTTTACCGTGTGAGACAGCAGTTGTTATACATTTTGTTGTTTTCTTCACATATCGTGCTGCGTTCGTTAGGAGTATAATTTATATTGATTAGTAAATATACCCTGAATGCTATGCGATATGATTCCTGGAGCCGTTACACATCCTGTAGGATCTATTATGGGTGTGTTGTGCCCGCCGCGTTCTTGTCGTCATAATCAATGCGATCGTTGTTGTAACGTGGCGGGGTGGGGTGCGGGAGGTTACGGTTAATTTATGAGTCAAAATATTTGAAAATTAATTGTCTGCCTTCCATCCGTGTCTCGTTCCGCTTGTTTATTGTAGGTTTGTGCTTATTTTATAGGCCAAGCCAGCCCCGCCATCATGTGACGACTGCCATAAGTTTGTCCGTGTTATGTTCAAGGACCATGTCTGTTTTAGGTGTGCCCTGTGTAATATAGATCATAGGTGTAATGTTTGTGCAGTGTGGTCCGTCGAAACGATGGTTAAGTTCCTTGCCCAGAAGGACTTGGCTGGGTCTGACGCGGGGTCAGGCGGTCCGAGAGGAAATCGTGGAGCGCCCGGTTCGGCCGGTGGGGGTGCTCCACGTCCCCAGCTGGAGGTGGCGGAGATGGCACCGCCGGCGTGGTTTGGTCCGGCTATGCAGGGTTTTCTGCATAGCGTTCTGCCCACGCTGGTGTCGTCCCTGCTACCAAAGGTTGGGGGGCAGTTTCTCCCCATGCCTGGTACGGATCCTGTCTTCGGACAGGATTCTGGACTGGTTACCGAGGGGGCCGTCTCGTACGGCCCCCTGGCGGGTCCGTCTGGCTTCGGCCAGACGGGTTCTGTCTCTCTGCGGCCACCTCCGGGTGGTCCAGTAGCGGTGGCCGGTCCGTCAGGTGTGGGAGCCGTCCGCCAGGACGGCTCCACGGTTTATTCGTCTAGTGACGGCTCTTCGGAGTCTGAAGACGATGAGGCCGAGGAGGAGAGGTTGCTGCGGCCCGTGAAGCCGCAGGTGGAGAATATGGAGGTTGATTCCGTCCTGGACGGAACCGGCCTCCATTTGTCTGGTTTGGCGCAAGCCAGGTCAGCGGCTCCGCCTGCGGCTGAGGCCAATCCGTTACCGTGCACCGGTTCCGCTCGGCTTGGTTTGTCACCAGCCGTCAGGGGAACCGGTGTGCCGGGCCAGGCGTGGTACTCACCTATCTCGCCTGGTCCGGCAGCCGGACATGGGGTGCCGTTGGCGCCCGTGGCCGGCTATGGTTCCGCGACGGTTACGGGTCCGTACGGTTTTCCGTGCGGACCTACCCCATGGACCGGAGTGTTTCATGGGGTGGCGGCGGAACCATGTGGTAGCGGAGTGCCTGGCGTGTCAGCCGTGGCTCCTGGCCGGGAGGCCATGGCTGGCAGACCCGTAAACATGTCAACGGGTGACGTGTTTGCGGGAGTATCTTCTTCGGAGTTAGACTGGTCTGATGCTCTGGCGTGGCTAGCCAGAGTTGACCCGTCTGTGGTTTCGGCCACGGCCGATGAAGATGCGCCCCGTCCGTCGGTTGCGTCGATTAGGACGGGGATTTTGCCCGCGGCCCGGATCCAGTCAGTGGGACTGGATCCACGGTTCATTGATTTGTTGGATGCTATTTATAGCAAACAACTAATGACCAAGGGTCAGCTCCCTGCGGCCTCCAGGGAGGTGAGGGCAAGGTGCCGTATTCCGCGGGGTGAATACGACAGGTATGGTGTAGTCCCGTCGGTCACGGAGGATGACCGATGGGTACTGGGCGTCCAAAGTGCCGGTTCGGGTGGTCCCGGTCCGGCACTAGTGGATAAGGCCCAGGTACACCAGGAAGAAGTCCTGGCCCTATGCGATGAGGGTGTGAGGGCAGCCATGAGCGCTGTCAATCACTCCTATCGTCTACTTCAGTCGGTGTGGGCTGAAGCGGGGGCAGGCCACCCTGTGCCACCTGTGGCGCTATCGTGCGTTAATGACGGCTTGGTGCTGTCAATGGACGCATTGGCAAGGGTGCAAGCGCGTGTGACGAAGTCCAGGAGGCAAATGGTCATTGACCATATGCGTCCGGCTACGGCAGTCAAGGAGCGTCTTCTTGGGACGCCCCTGACAGGGCCTAGCATCTTTGGTGGCCAGGCGCGGGCCATCTTAGAGGACACCGCCAGCATTGCGCAGAATCGGTTAGCGGTGAATCTCCAGCTAGAGCTGGTGCGGCAAGCGCACGCACTAGGGGCTGTGGGCAAGCCGCTAACCGGACAGCCTTCTAAGAAACAGAAGAAGCATAAGGGCAAGGCGAAAGCCAGGCCTATTGCGACTTCTGTTTCGGCGGGGTTTTCTGAGCCGCCGCCGGCAAAGAAACCCAGGAAGGCTGTAGAGGCGCCTACCCTTCCCAATGTTGCTCCTGACCGCCCTAGAGGTGGTAAGGGCAAGGGGAAGGGTAAGGGTAAGGCCTCAAAGGGCGGACAGAAGGGGCCGAAGCGTACCTGAGGGTACGCAAGCTCCCTTCATATCCGCCTGGACCGCACCTGTGCGACAGGAACAGCGGTGCCAGTTATACCCGTCGTGCCTAGAACGAAATGGTTCTCACTCTCTCTCGTTAAGAAAGAGGGGGGGGCGGACTGCGAGCCGGACAACCCCGTTAGACGTCGAGGCGTCTATGGTGGGTGGAAGGCTCATGCGTTTCGTCGAGGCTTGGCGAGGTGTGACGTCAGACAGTCTGGTCCTGGGATGGTTATCCCAGGGTTACATGCCGGAGTGGTGGGACTTTCCGCCGCAAAATCTGTCTTTGGCACCAGTCTGGACACCCGTACCAAGGGAGCCAGACAAGTTAGAAGCCGTTCAAAAGGAAGTGTCGGGTTTGCTTCTGAAGGGAGCAATAAAACCAGCAAACCGGAACACTCCAGGCTTCTATTCAAACATGTTCCTTGTCCCCAAGAGCACGGGGGGATGGAGACCCATACTCAATCTCAGGCCATTAAATTGGTTTATCCATACGCCTCGGTTCCAGATGGAAACACCGAGGTCGGTAATGGCGGGATTGAGGAAAGGAATGTGGTGTGTATCGATCGATCTGAAAGATGCATATTTCCACATTCCGATCAATCGGAGTTGGCACAGGTTTCTGAGATTTGCGTTTCAGAATCAAGTATGGGAGTTTACAGTTCTCCCGTTTGGCCTGTCGACAGCTCCGAGGGTTTTCACAAGAGTGGTCCTTGCGGTGACAGCGTTTCTCAGAAAAGAGAACGTGGCGCTACACACCTACATAGACGACTGGCTGCTCAAGGCAGACTCGGCAGCCAGGTTGAACGTGGATACTGCTCTGACTCTGAAGTTACTTTCAGATCTAGGCTGGTTAGTCAACGAGGAGAAATCCGAGTTGACACCCACTCAACATTTCGTTTATTTGGGGATGCGATTCGACCTCGAGGAGGGCAGGGTTTACCCGTCAGAGCCCAGAGTGGTGTCTCTGTTAGCCATCCTCGGGAGTTTTCGAGTGGGAAACCACATTCAGGCGAGGCGGTTCCTTCAGATGCTGGGCATGATGGTCTCCATGGAGCAGGTTATCCCGTACGCTGCTCTAATGCGAAGACCTATCCAGTTGTATCTGATGTCTCTGTGGAAACAGAGAACAGAACCCCTGTCAAAACTGGTGCCAGTTTTGGAGCCGATAATATCGCATCTTCTATGGTGGAAACAGCGTCAGAATCTCCTAATAGGGGTTTCGCTGCACCTACCCCACCCCCAGCTGTCCGTTTACACGGATGCATCGCTGGAAGGGTGGGGTGCCTGCCTGGGAGAACACCAGGTCTCGGGCACATGGACTCTCCCGGAGAGTCAGCTGCATATCAATCTGTTGGAAATGATGGCAGTGGAACTGGCGTTGGAAGAATTCCTTCCGATGATCAGGGGCAAGGTGATATTGATACGGTCGGACAATTCGACAGTAGTATCATATATAAATCGCCAAGGAGGGACCAGGTCGCCCACCCTGTGCATCAGGGTGTGGCACTTGATTCAATGGTGCAGGAATTACTCGGTTGTTTTGAAAGCAGCTCATATTCCTGGCCGATTGAACATTCTGGCGGATGCTTTGTCTCGCAGACAGAGAATCCTGCCAACAGAATGGTCCCTCAACCCTCCAGTTCTACGACGGATCTTCGAGCATTGGGGCAAACCCAACGTGGACTTGTTCGCCACAAAGGAAAATGCTCAAATCATGACATATGTCTCGCCGATTCCAGATCCAAATGCCGTCGATACAGACGCTCTGGCGATAAGCTGGAGAGGGATGCACGCTTACGCGTATCCACCCACCATTCTTCTACCGAAGGTATTGGTGAAGGTCAGGGAGGAACCGTGTCTGGTCCTGCTAATAGCGCCGTATTGGCCGAGCAGGGCGTGGTTCACGGATCTTCTAGATCTGCTGGTGGAAAATCCTGTGCAGTTGCCCGAGATTCCGAACATAATCTCCCAGGCCAAGGGACGCTTCCTACACGAGCGTCCCGAAATGTTCAAATTGACTGCGTGGATGTTGTCAAACAACGTTCCACGTCGGAAGGCTTTTCTCGACAGGCTGCTGATTTCATCGCGGCTGCGAGAAGGAGGTCAACCTTCAAGTCATATAACAACAAGGTTAACAGATTTGCAGACTGGTGTGAAGAAAAGGGTATTGATACCTTTCAATCCACTATTCAGCAAATAGCAGACTTTCTCTGTGAGCTGTTCTTTACAGGACTAGCTCCCGTCACAATTGCTGGATACAAGTCAGCTTTGGCATCAGTTATCCCTTGTCTAGCCAACAGGGATAGTCCAGAGGTGGCCCAGTTAAACGTGATGTTGAAGGGAATGAGCAATCTCCGACCGAGACAACCGGTAGTCATTCCAGCCTGGAGTCTATCTTTAGTGCTTAATGTACTGGCCAAGCACCCATTCGAACCGTTGCGTTCGGCTAGTCTAAAGCATTTGACTCTAAAGGCGGTCTTTCTATTGGCAGCTTCCTCAGCTAGAAGGCGCAGTGAGATCCATGCGCTTTCGGCAGAGAGGAACCGATTTATTGTTTCTGGAGAAGGTCTGCGTCTTCTGCCAAGAGCAGAATTTATGTCAAAGAACCAATCTTTGAGATATCCCGGCAAACCGATCATTATACCGAAGTTAACCAGGTTTGATCGTGATGCCAGTGTCTGGTGCCCGGTCCGTGCTTTGACTAAGTACAAGAAACGGACTGACTCGTTACGGTCGAACGATAGACATCTGTGGATCTGCCATAAAAAGCCTTATGGCGCCGCATCCATGGATACTATCTCTCGTTGGGTGGTCGAATGCATTCAAACTACTCATGAGATGGCGACTGGGCACCAGGTGCAGGGCGTAAGGGCACACGATGTTAGAGGAATAGCCGCCTCGACCGCCCTTTACAATGGTGTTCCGTTAGAGGACATCATGGCCGTTGCACAATGGCACTGTGAGTCCTCATTTACGGATTACTATATGAGGGATGTGTCAGACTCAGCCAATCCACTCGCTTTAGCTGTTTTGAAACGATAGTTAGTGACCACACTGCTTTTCCCCTTTTTTCACTTTGGTAAGAAAAGAACCTAAAGCAGGCATGGTCAAGCGAGAGGATGTCAACCAGATTGTGTCACTGATGGCCGAACCGGTGAATGGTTGTAGGCGGTACGTCTGAAGTCCTGTTATCATAAGGTAATTCAACAAGTGAGAGTTTTTTGTATTATGTATATGTATCATGTTCATTCATCGTATATATTCATGCTCATTCCAGGCTAATACAAGCGATATGCAGGGAGTAGTTAACCCTCTTGGCATATTGGTGTTTTCAGGCGAGATACATGTTCGTTAGTTCTCTCCCTTTTCTTAGGAGGAAAAAGGGGGGGGGGGCTGTGACGCGAATGTGATTCGGTTCCGTGAACTTGACGGTCCTTTTAGGTCTCCGTTAGTCAAGTTTGAAGTCTAAAATCTTTCTCCAAGGGGCAAAATTAGCATGTATGGCTTGCCCCTTCCCACCAGGTGACTGATCAAATCTGGTGTATATCAGAAGTAACAGAATGGTGAGTATTGATCGAAGGAGAATGCAGGAAATGTCAATTTCCCTTTCTCCGAGATCTAACAATACTCACCATTCTGTTACGGACCCAGCCTCCCAGCCCCACGGAGGCAAGCCATAGTTTTCTCTTGTTTGGTGGCTATGCAAACAATATGAGCTCTATGGTAAACGGGTACTCGGCAGTGGGGAGCCGGGTACCCGGTTCCCAGGAGTCGGTAAAGCTTTCTAAGTCTATAATCCTAGAGCCGCTGTCAAGGCCAGCTGTATATCAGAAGTAACAGAATGGTGAGTATTGTTAGATCTCGGAGAAAGGGAAATTGACATTTCCTGCATTCTCCTTCGATCAATACTCACCATTCTGTTACTTCTGATATACAGCTGGCCCTGACAGCGGCTCTAGGATTATAGACTTAGAAAGCTTTACCGACTCCTGGGAACCGGGTACCCGGCTCCCCACTGCCGAGTACCCGTTTACCATAGAGCTCATTCTTGTTTGCATAGCAACAAGTGCAATACATGCTTTTCGCATTAAGGATTTTAGTGTTTTTTAAAAAGAATCTAAGTCTTTAATCAGTGATAGTTTGTGTGTTCTGAAAGGATAACTAAGGACTATGGAGAATACCGCCCAAGACAACCAGGTTGTATTGTTCTTTATATCCATAGTTAAAAGACTTAGGTCTCTAAATTTCGTTGTGTCGCATGTTCCAATTTCTAACCCCATAGAATCTAGGACGTGTGCTAGCAACGATATATGCCAGACGATCGCCTTCTTTAAACCCCAACAGGCGATCGGCAGATATGAAAATAGGTGTTTGCTACGGTATTTCTAACACGAATATCGGCTGACGTCGTTCTCCGTAGAATCCGAGCGGGTGACGTCACACCCGGTCGCTCGGATGTTTATGTGAAGAAAAATTTTTTCATTAATTCGCGCATCTTGTTCTGGGTGCTGCGTACTAAAAAATGGTACCGGAAACTTTAGAATGATCAAGTTTACGTGCGATCACGATCGGTTTGCAATGATCGGTGGTTTCAAAATTCTTGAGTAGATGTGTGGTCTGCGGTTTTACCGTGTGAGACAGCAGTTGTTATACATTTTGTTGTTTTCTTCACATATCGTGCTGCGTTCGTTAGGAGTATAATTTATATTGATTAGTAAATATACCCTGAATGCTATGCGATATGATTCCTGGAGCCGTTACACATCCTGTAGGATTTATTATGGGTGTGTTGTGCCCGCCGCGTTCTTGTCGTCATAATCAATGCGATCGTTGTTGTAACGTGGCGGGGTGGGGTGCGGGAGGTTACGGTTAATTTATGAGTCAAAATATTTGAAAATTAATTGTCTGCCTTCCATCCGTGTCTCGTTCCGCTTGTTTATTGTAGGTTTGTGCTTATTTTATAGGCCAAGCCAGCCCCGCCATCATGTGACGACTGCCATAAGTTTGTCCGTGTAATGTTCAAGGACCATGTCTGTTTTAGGTGTGCCCTGTGTAATATAGATCATAGGTGTAATGTTTGTGCAGTGTGGTCCGTCGAAACGATGGTTAAGTTCCTTGCCCAGAAGGACTTGGCTGGGTCTGACGCGGGGTCAGGCGGTCCGAGAGGAAATCGTGGAGCGCCCGGTTCGGCCGGTGGGGGTGCTCCACGTCCCCAGCTGGAGGTGGCGGAGATGGCACCGCCGGCGTGGTTTGGTCCGGCTATGCAGGGTTTTCTGCATAGCGTTCTGCCCACGCTGGTGTCGTCCCTGCTACCAAAGGTTGGGGGGGCAGTTTCTCCCCATGCCTGGTACGGATCCTGTCTTCGGACAGGATTCTGGACTGCTTACCGAGGGGGCCGTCTCGTACGGCCCCCTGGCGGGTCCGTCTGGCTTCGGCCAGACGGGTTCTGTCTCTCTGCGGCCACCTCCGGGTGGTCCAGTAGCGGTGGCCGGTCCGTCAGGTGTGGGAGCCGTCTGCCAGGACGGCTCCACGGTTTATTCGTCTAGTGACGGCTCTTCGGAGTCTGAAGACGATGAGGCCGAGGAGGAGAGGTTGCTGCGGCCCGTGAAGCCGCAGGTGGAGAATATGGAGGTTGATTCCGTCCTGGACGGAACCGGCCTCCATTTGTCTGGTTTGGCGCAAGCCAGGTCAGCGGCTCCGCCTGCGGCTGAGGCCAATCCGTTACCGTGCACCGGTTCCGCGCGGCTTGGTTTGTCACCAGCCGTCAGGGGAACCGGTGTGCCGGGCCAGGCGTGGTACTCACCTATCTCGCCTGGTCCGGCAGCCAGACATGGGGTGCCGTTGGCGCCCGTGGCCGGCTATGGTTCCGCGACGGTTACGGGTCCGTACGGTTTTCCGTGCGGACCTACCCCATGGACCGGACTGTTTCATGGGGTGGCGGCGGAACCATGTGGTAGCGGAGTGCCTGGCGTGTCAGCCGTGGCCCCTGGCCGGGAGGCCATGGCTGGCAGACCCGTAAGCATGTCAACGGGTGACGTGTTTGCGGGGGTATCTTCTTCGGAGTTAGATTGGTCTGATGCTCTGGCGTGGCTAGCCAGAGTTGACCCGTCTGTGGTTTCGGCCACGGCCGATGAAGATGCGCCCCGTGTGTCGATTAGGACGGGGATTTTGCCCGCGGCCCGGATCCAGTCAGTGGGACTGGATCCACGGTTCCTTGATTTGTTGGATGCTATTTATAGTAAACAACTAATGACCAAGGGTCAGCTCCCTGCGGCCTCCAGGGAGGTGCGGGCAAGGTGCCGTATTCCGCGGGGTGAATACGACAGGTATGGTGTAGTCCCGTCGGTCACGGAGGATGACCGATGGGTACTGGGCGTCCAGAGTGCCGGGTCGGGTGGTCCCGGTCCGGCACTAGTGGATAAGGCCCAGGTACACCAGGAAGAAGTCCTGGCCCTATGCGATGAGGGTGTGAGGGCAGCCATGAGCGCTGTCAATCACTCCTATCGTCTACTTCAGTCGGTGTGGGCTGAAGCGGGGGCAGGCCACCCTGTGCCACCTGTGGCGCTATCGTGCGTTAATGACGGCTTGGTGCTGTCAATGGACGCATTGGCAAGGGTGCAAGCGCGTGTGACGAAGTCCAGGAGGCAAATGGTCATTGACCATATGCGTCCGGCTACGGCAGTCAGGGAGCGTCTTCTTGGGACGCCCCTGACAGGGCCTAGCATCTTTGGTGGCCAAGCGCGGGCCATCTTAGAGGACACCGCCAGTATTGCGCAGAATTTGTTAGCGGTAAATCTCCAGCTAGAGCTGGTGCGGCAAGCGCACGCACTAGGGGCTGTGGGCAAGCCGCTAACCGGACAGCCTTCAAAGAAACAGAAAAAGCATAAGGGCAAGGCGAAAGCCAGGCCTATTGCGACGTCTGTTTCGGCTGGGTTCTCGGAGCCGCCGCCGGCGAAGAAACCCAGGAAGGCTGTAGAGGCGCCTACCCTCCCCAATGTTGCTCCTGACCACCCTAGAGGTGGTAAGGGCAAGGGGAAGGGTAAGGGTAAGGCCTCAAAGGGCGGACAGAAGGGGCCGAAGCGTACCTGAGGGTACGCAAGCTCCCTTCATATCCGCCTGGACCGCACCTGTGCGACAGGAACAGCGGTGCCAGTTATACCCGTCGTACCTAGAACGAAATGGTTCTCACTCTCTCTCTCGTTAAGAAAGGGGGGGGGGGGGGTGGCGGACTGCGAGCCGGACAACCCCGTTAGACGTCGAGGCGTCTATGGTGGGTGGAAGGCTCATGCGTTTCGTCGAGGTTTGGCGAGGTGTGACGTCAGACAGTCTGGTCCTGGGATGGTTATCCCAGGGTTACATGCCGGAGTGGTGAGACTTTCCGCCACAAAATCTGTCTTTGGCACCAGTCTGGACACCCGTACCAAGGGAGCCAGACAAGTTAGAAGCCGTTCAAAAGGAAGTGTCGGGTTTGCTTCTGAAGGGAGCAATAAAACCAGCAAACCGGAACACTCCAGGCTTCTATTCAAACATGTTCCTTGTCCCCAAGAGCACGGGGGGATGGAGACCCATACTCAATCTCAGGCCATTAAATTGGTTTATCCATACGCCTCGGTTCCAGATGGAAACACCGAGGTCGGTAATGGCGGGATTGAGGAAAGGAATGTGGTGTGTATCGATCGATCTGAAAGATGCATATTTCCACATTCCGATCAATCGGAGTTGGCACAGGTTTCTGAGATTTGCGTTTCAGAATCAAGTATGGGAGTTTACAGTTCTCCCGTTTGGCCTGTCGACAGCTCCGAGGGTTTTCACAAGAGTGGTCCTTGCGGTGACAGCGTTTCTCAGAAAAGAGAACGTGGCGCTACACACCTACATAGACGACTGGCTGCTCAAGGCAGACTCGGCAGCCAGGTTGAACGTGGATACTGCTCTGACTCTGAAGTTACTTTCAGATCTAGGCTGGATAGTCAACGAGGAGAAATCCGAGTTGACACCCACTCAACATTTCGTTTATTTGGGGATGCGATTCGACCTCGAGGAGGGCAGGGTTTACCCGTCAGAGCCCAGAGTGGTGTCTCTGTTAGCCATCCTCGGGAGTTTTCGAGTGGGAAACCACATTCAGGCAAGGCGGTTCCTTCAGATGCTGGGCATGATGGTCTCCATGGAGCAGGTTATCCCGTACGCTGCTCTAATGCGAAGACCTATCCAGTTGTATCTGATGTCTCTGTGGAAACAGAGAACAGAACCCCTGTCAAAACTGGTGCCAGTTTTGGAGCCGATAATATCGCATCTTCTATGGTGGAAACAGCGTCAGAATCTCCTAATAGGGGTTTCGCTGCACCTACCCCACCCCCAGCTGTCCGTTTACACGGATGCATCGCTGGAAGGGTGGGGTGCCTGCCTGGGAGAACACCAGGTCTCGGGCACATGGACTCTCCCGGAGAGTCAGCTGCATATCAATCTGTTGGAAATGATGGCAGTGGAACTGGCGTTGGAAGCGTTCCTTCCGATGATCAGGGGCAAGGTGATATTGATACGGTCGGACAATTCGACAGTAGTATCATATATAAATCGCCAAGGAGGGACCAGGTCGCCCACCCTGTGCATCAGGGTGTGGCACTTGATTCAATGGTGCAGGAATTACTCGGTTGTTTTGAAAGCAGCTCATATTCCTGGCCGATTGAACATTCTGGCGGATGCTTTGTCTCGCAGACAGAGAATCCTGCCAACAGAATGGTCCCCCCTCCAGTTCTACGACGGATCTTCGAGCATTGGGGCAAACCCAACGTGGACTTGTTCGCCACAAAGGAAAATGCTCAAATCATGACATATGTCTCGCCGATTCCAGATCCAAATGCCGTCGATACAGACGCTCTGGCGATAAGCTGGAGAGGGATGCACGCTTACGCGTATCCACCCACCATTCTTCTACCGAAGGTATTGGTGAAGGTCAGGGAGGAACCGTGTCTGGTCCTGCTAATAGCGCCGTATTGGCCGAGCAGTGCGTGGTTCACGGATCTTCTAGATCTGCTGGTGGAAAATCCTGTGCAGTTGCCCAAGATTCCGAACATAATCTCCCAGGCCAAGGGACGCTTCCTACACGAGCGTCCCGAAATGTTCAAATTGACTGCGTGGATGTTGTCAAACAACGTTCCACGTCGGAAGGCTTTTCTCGACAGGCTGCTGATTTCATCGCGGCTGCGAGAAGGAGGTCAACCTTCAAGTCATATAACAACAAGGTTAACAGATTTGCAGACTGGTGTGAAGAAAAGGGTATTGATACCTTTCAATCCACTATTCAGCAAATAGCAGACTTTCTCTGTGAGCTGTTCTTTACAGGACTAGCTCCCGTCACGATTGCTGGATACAAGTCAGCTTTGGCATCAGTTATCCCTTGTCTAGCCAACAGTGATAGTCCAGAGGTGGCCCAGTTAAACGTGATGTTGAAGGGAATGAGCAATCTCCGCCCGAGACAACCGGTAGTCATTCCAGCCGGGAGTCTATCTTTAGTGCTTAATGTACTGGCCAAGCACCCATTCGAACCGTTGCGTTCGGCTAGTCTAAAGCATTTGACTCTAAAGGCGGTCTTTCTATTGGCAGCTTCCTCAGCTAGAAGGCGCAGTGAGATCCATGCGCTTTCGGCAGAGAGGAACCGATTTATTGTTTCTGGAGAAGGTCTGCGTCTTCTGCCAAGAGCAGAATTTATGTCAAAGAACCAATCTTTGAGATATCCCGGCAAACCGATCATTATACCGAAGTTAACCAGGTTTGATCGTGATGCCAGTGTCTGGTGCCCGGTCCGTGCTTTGACTAAGTACAAGAAACGGACTGACTCGTTACGGTCGAACGATAGACATCTGTGGATCTGCCATAAAAAGCCTTATGGCGCCGCATCCATGGATACTATCTCTCGTTGGGTGGTCGAATGCATTCAGACTACTCATGAGATGGCGACTGGGCACCAGGTGCAGGGCGTAAGGGCACACGATGTTAGAGGAATAGCCGCCTCGACCGCCCTTTACAATGGTGTTCCGTTAGAGGACATCATGGCCATTGCACAATGGCACTGTGAGTCCTCATTTACGGATTACTATATGAGGGATGTGTCAGACTCAGCCAATCCACTCGCTTTAGCTGTTTTGAAACGATAGTTAGTGACCACACTGCTTTTCCCCTTTTTTCACTTTGGTAAGAAAAGAACCTAAAGCAGGCATGGTCAAGCGAGAGGATGTCAACCAGATTGTGTCACTGATGGCCGAACCGGTGTATGGTTGTAGGCGGTACGTCTGAAGTCCTGTTATCATAAGGTAATTCAACAAGTGAGAGTTTTTTGTATTATGTATATGTATCATGTTCATTCATCTTATATATTCATGCTCATTCCCAGGCTAATACAAGCGATATGCAGGGAGTAGTTAACCCTCTTGGCATATTGGTGTTTCAGGCGAGATACATGTTCGTTAGTTCTCTCCCTTTTCTTAGGAGGAAAAAGGGGGGGGGGGCTGTGACGCGAATGTGATTCGGTTCCGTGAACTTGACGGTCCTTTTAGGTCTCCGTTAGTCAAGTTTGAAGTCTAAAATCTTTCTCCAAGGGGCAAAATTAGCATGTATGGCTTGCCCCTTCCCACCAGGTTACTGATCAAATTTGGTGTATATCAGAAGTAACAGAATGGTGAGTATTGATCGAAGGAGAATGCAGGAAATGTCAATTTCCCTTTCTCCGAGATCTAACAATACTCACCATTCTGTTACGGACCCAGCCTCCCAGCCCCACGGAGGCAAGCCATAGTTTTCTCTTGTTTGGTGGCTATGCAAACAATATGAGCTCTATGGTAAACGGGTACTCGGCAGTGGGGAGCCGGGTACCCGGTTCCCAGGAGTCGGTAAAGCTTTCTAAGTCTATAATCCTAGAGCCGCTGTCAGGGCCAGCTGTATATCAGAAGTAACAGAATGGTGAGTATTGTTAGATCTCGGAGAAAGGGAAATTGACATTTCCTGCAGTTTTTAGGATTTGTTTACTTTTAGTCAGGCCCATAGTGTTTTTCTATGGTCCTGACTTATAGATTCATCTAGTGGTCTAAATTTTCCTGCAATTGGTTTTTTGGTACGTCATAACTAAAAACTAATTGTTTCCGTTTGTGGCATTTCAGCGGGTCATTGAAAACAAATGCCCTTTCTGCCACCATTTCGTGAAGGCCCGCTACTTCCCTCATGCAAGCATGCCAACCCCTATGGATTGTCCGTAGTTTGTACAGAAATAGCATCTAAACTACGCATGTACGGGTTGCGAGTGAAAATATGGAAATAAAGAATTGTGCAATTACGGTAATATACACCTGTGCAAAAGTTAAGCACCACCCTATTTTTACGCACATGCGAGGGTATATTCATGTGCTATGAAGAAAGCAATAGCATAAACATTTATGTACCCATCCATCTTAGTGCAAGAGGTAATAATGCAACTAGAGGAATACTGATTATGATGGTGGGGAAACACTGTATGTTTTTGTTTGAACTTGAAAACGAGGCCTGAATATGGTTACATTGACACAACTGACAACTATTGCCCTACAGTTGACACACGTGGCTAGATTGTCATTAATGGTGTCTGAAAACGAAGTTTAACATCTGTGCACGAGTTTGAGACTGTCATTATTAATACCGGGTATATCCACCTTGTGCCTGGATGACGGCCTGGACACGACGTCTCATGCTGGTCACCAACTGACTGATACGCCATTGTGGTATTCGTTGCCATTCAAGATGGAGTGCGTCTGTTAATTCCTGTAGGTTCTGCACAGGAGGATCCCTCCTTCTCACCATGTTTCCCAGAATGTCCCAGATATGCTCAATAGGGTTCATGTCAGGGCTCCTTGCTGGCCATGGTAGGGTTTCGATGGCATTCTGGCGGAGGTATTCATGCACAGCTCTAGCACGATGTGGTCGGGCGTTGTCATCCATGAATATAGGGTGGGTTCCAGGTGCATGATTTACAAAATGAGGGACCACAACTCTATCCAGTATGGAATCTTGATATCTTTGTCCATTTAGTGTTCCAGGTACAGTCAACAGATCCAGCTTACAATCAAATGAGATGCACCCCCATATCATAACGGAACCTCCACCAAATGGAACTTCTTCCATGATGTTACGTTGGTCGTACGCCGTGCGTCTGGACCTCCATACACGAGTTCGACCATCTGTGGCATGAAACAGGAACCGACTTTCATCGGACCAGTGTACCCGTCTCCAGGATCTCATGTTCCAGTGTCTTCTTTCGTTGCACCACCTCAGACGCTCCTCTTTGTGGTGTGCAGTGAGGAGAGGACGTCTGACAGGTCTCCTAGCTTTCATGCCAGCAGCATACAGTCTCCTTTTGACGGTAGACATTGACACTTTATTGCGCGTTTCCCATTGCTGGCTGAGCACTCTGCTGTTGGTGAATGGAGATCTCCTAACAAGGCGTACTAGGGCTCGATCATCACGGGCAGTAGTCTTCTTCGGTCTTCCAGATCTAGGCCTGTCCTTCACCTCGTTAGTTTGCCTATGTTTTGCAATCAAACGACTGATTACAGTATGGTTAATGTTCAGCTGTCTGCCAATCTCTCTGCATGACATACCAGTGGTATGCATGCCTATGATTTGCCATTTCACACGATCACTTAACCTTCGTCTTGCCATAGCGGTTCACAATCAAGAGCTAATTCTCTCTGTACAAATAAACCACGGTCATGAACACAAAATTCCTAATCTTGTCGCCTAAATCTGTATGTAATGTTCTACACCTCAAACTGGACTTTTACATAACTGAACACGTGTGCTGTTTCCCGCCATGCACGGACATCAAGCGGCGTGAAGTCATGCATGCATGTGCATTTCGTACTTGGAATTATGTCAGCTAACGCGGGGACAAAAAGTATGGCAGCCTAGTTGTACCATCATGTTTCTACGTTCTATTGTTTTTGCTGATGCTTAACTTTTGCACAGGTGTATATATGTTTATGGGTCTGGTGATGACAAATTTTGCACTTTCCATTTTTTCATATAAATGGTTTGGTGGCCATCCTGGATTATTTTGCCATCAAAACGTCTAAACAAAAAGAAGGTGAAAATTCAAATGTCTTCCCAATAATCGCGGGGCAACTTTCAATTAATTTTGGTAGGAAACATCCTTTTAAAAGGCATGAGATCCAAGTTTGTTCAAACGGAGCTGATTAGTCAATTTGGGCAGTGTCTATCTTGGATTTTATGCCATTTTTAGAAACAAGTTTAAAGATCTTTTTCTCCATAGCCGCTTGACCAATTAATTTGAAGCTCAAGAAACTTAATCTAGGGAAAGGGCTGAATTGAGTTTATTCAACAGAACATGATTGGCCAATTTGCCTGGTGGCCTTCTTGGATGGCCTATTTTCACTAAATCGACATCTGGGGAACCGCTGAAGGGATTGGACTGAAATTTGGCAGATATGATAAGGGACTAAGTGGCATTCAAGTTTGTTCAAGGGAAGTTGTATGTTTAAAAACATTGCCAATTAAATTTAATTAGTGTTCGGCAGCCGGAATCAATTTTTATTTTTGTCAGATGGATTTTAATGCCGAAAATGGCTTTATATAGTTTTAATTCTAAATTTGGGACTTTTAGAAGTTTTGGGTGAATGGCTCTGTAGCCATCTTGGACTTTATGACCTTCAAAAACGCAATAGTAAGTGAATTGTTAACAGATTTAAAAGACTCAAGGGATTCTCTTAAGAAACCTATAGAGATTGCTGTCTCCGTATTAGGCAGCTGAGCTTCAAGGCCCTTGGGCCTCTTGTTTGTATACAGTAACGAAACTTGGTGTATGTATGCATTGTAGGTTACTGTTGTGCCGCATATATCAAAAATAGGTCAGTGTGACCTACCTTTCATTGTTCACTGAACATCATAGAAAATTGTATTTGTCAGTCCGATTCTTTTTGTCCAGACCATATTTTCAATAGTCTTTCACGGATGGTCACCAAACTATGTATATGGATGCATCATATCCTAAAGGTCTGTTGTGTGTGATCCTCGATGATCAAAGGCTAAACACAAGAATACCTATTTCATGATATTGATGTAAATTCACCTAAGTTAAGGTGCGATCTACTTACATCCTTTCTTGTCAGAGTGGCAGCACGGACTGTTACCAAAACTCCCGGGCAAACATAGCAGCCCCCAGCTGTCAATCACGTCCGGGTTGCCAGATTAGTCTTTTACAGTTCAGTTAAAAGTGGAATGTAAATGCCCTGAAAACTGCATCACATGTGTATCCAAAGTAAGTCAGTATGACCTACTTTTCACCATTCACTGAACATCATATCTTATACTTGTCAGTTCTGTAGTTTCAAGTGTCTTGTATACAGTAACCAAACTTGATGCATTGTAGCCTCCCGGTTTGTTATGCATGTACCAAAAGTAGGTCAACCTGCCCTAATTTTTACAGTTAACTGAGCATGATATAAAATTCTTGTCTGGGCTTTAGTTTTATGAGTCGTTTGTATACCTTAACGCCCACCTGAGAATACAAATGTCCCCTTACATTTAGCAGTTCCCTATTTACATAGAATGAAAAGGGGGCCCAAAACCTCGAATTGTCCTCTTGAGTCTTTTCCATAGGTGCAACACTGATGCATTCTACTTGTAGTATCAATTCATAATTCACCCATCTTCATTATTAATTGCATGCGTTCAGTGAAAAGTGGGGTTCAGCCGAATGCGGGGGTATCCTTTATGATGCTCTGCATCACTAAAACTCTAGTTTGATTTATATTTCAGAAGATGAAGACTTGCCTAATGATGAGCTTCCTGTACAAGACTTTGCACGTACCAAATAGTGAGTTTTGTTTGATGACTTTGCCTCACAATTTCGTCACAGTGCCACGCTGCTAACAGTTTTATATATATATATATACATATATATATATATATATATATATATATATATATATATATATATATATATATATATATATATATATATATATATATACCTTGTGAGTTCTGTTTAAACATCACGTTACTCACAGTGCCACGCTGCTAACAGCTTTACATATGGCTTGTGTTTTCTTTTTAATTACTCACAGGGCAACACTGCTAACAATGTTACATATTCCTTGTCTACTCTGCATAATAACAACATTGAGTATCCTAAGCGGTGCTTGAGATATTCGAAGGGAATTCTGTGATAAGATAAGTTTGGATATTCTATACTGAATGCGATTTCTGCTCTGCTGGGCTTTATTAAAACGACAGGATACTGGTGTGTCATATCTTTCATGTTTGTACAGGTTGGTGATGGACGATACGTGCTCTTGAATCTTGATTTTGAATGGTCTTAAAGTTTTTCATACGTATTCTTGTCCACAAACTTTGCAGCTAACTAAGTAGACAATGTTGCATGTTTGGCTGATGATTTTTGGCTTGTAGGCGAGGTCAACGTGTTTGCACTTGAAAAATGTTGATTTATCCATATTGTTGCATATGTTGCAATTCCTGGTTTCAGATGGGAGAAGGGGGTTGCAGTGGGTGCGGGTAGTAGGTTCTGTTTCTGGGAGCTTGGCCCTGACTATTGTCTTTTATGGTTTTGTTTTTCTTGTACCCAAATAGGGGTTTATTGGGAAATGCTAGTCTTCAGTTTTCTGTCCCTTGAAGGATTGACCAATATTTGGAGATAGTGTCCTTGAGCATTAGACCTGTGCGGTTGAAGTCACAGACAAAAATTTGTCTGTTGGTTGTTGGCAGTTTTGGGACAGGTGTTGATGAGTAAATGGCTGTCTTTGGACCGTGCTGCCTGTCTGGTTTTGTGTAGGGTGGCGGGTGTGTATTCTCTGGCAGTATAGTAGCCTTACATGGCCAGGCTGTTTTTCTCATAGTCATCGATAGAGGAACAGATTCTTCTGAGTCTGAGAAATTACTCATAGAGCCTGGCATCTTTGCAGGAGAATAGGTGGTCTCATAATATAGGTTGTCATGGATGTCTGTGGGCTTGGTGTAAGGATAAAATGTGATGCAATTTGTGGTTGAGATCTGGACCATGGTGTCCAGGAAATACACCTGATGGTCGGATGATTCCATTGTGAATTTGATGCTGTGGTGAGAGGAATTCATATGGGCAATGAATGTTTGTAGAGCAGGTTGTGCATGCTCTGAAATCATGAATATGTCATCTATGTACCTCACACATAGTGCCGGTGAGAAAGGTGCATCTTGGAGAAGTCGTTCCTCAAGTACTCACATAAGGATGCATATGTTGTAATGACAAGCCTCATATTCATAATTAATACTAATTAACTCATCAAATACTAGATTTTATTGCTATTAAGCATAATGATTTTGATATAAATATTGATCAAATTAATTCATTAAGTAATATTTTTGATTGTTGTCTAAGACCATGATTTTGCTATAATTATTGATGGCAAATGGTTAATAAGAATTATGAAATAATGATATTAAAAGATAAAATTTAATAATATTTGTTTGCATGATAATAAACTCATGATGATATGAACTCTAAAATACCTTGAGCTAAATCTGGTTAGCAAGGAATCCAACAACAAGATGATATATTGGAATGCTTGGTTGGTGCGTCATCGCAGCTCAGAAAGTTGCTGAGCTGACGATTGAGACATACTTGGTCAGAGCATATAACACATTGCTAGAACGTGAAAACAAAACTCAACTAACCACTGGTCAGAATGGGGCTCACTTCCAAATTAAATCCGATCACCAAGGTGAGTGAGGTCAGACCTCGTTCACTCTCAGGCAGGAGATTCAGGGGAAAATATCCCTGCTCACTTTCACTTTGGGATCCAGCAACACCAGTCTAAATTATTTTGCTCTCCAAATCAAGAAAAATACTCAATCATTTTGCATAGAAATTTTACAAGAAAGTCAGTTTAGAGCCTTGTTTTGATCAAAAAGCATTAAATTGTTAGGATCAGTTAAAAGTAAAATTTAAACACATATTTGTCTCAGTAATGTTGCCAGGCGATGTCAAATAAATGGACTGAAGAGTTCCATGTGAAAACATACCATCGTCTTCACATCTTTGCTTTTCCAACCATCGCCGATCTTCTATAAGGGACCTGAATACATGAGGACGTAACAAGTGTTGTGTGTGAAGGGCCTTCTCCCGCCCTCCATACAACACATGTGTATGTGTATACTACCGTGCTTCCAATTGCTATTCCACCTACTTGGCATTCGCGGAGGTAGTGTTCTGCATTAAATTCAAAATTGTTACAGTCTATCACTAATTTCAGGAGGTTGCAGAGCCCTCTGATTGAGAGGGTGACTGGCATACCGTGTTGTTTTGTGAAGTTGGCTTACTGCTTCGAAGCCTTCTCTGTTCGTGATGTTGTTGTACAGTTTTAAGTTACATCCATCGTGACTAAGAATGGGTTTGGTTTTAGTTTGCCAAATGATTCCAATTTTCTGATGAAATCTATCGTTTCTTTGACGTATCCATAGCGAATCTTTGTGACATGAACTTTAATGTGTTCGTCAACAATGCTGATAATTAGTTCTATTGGGCAGCCTATACCGCTTATGATTGGTCTTTATGGAGTGAAACCATCTTTTTTATCCTTGTGAATGCTGGCTGATAATAAGACTATTTATTGCTGCACAAGAACTTAATGTTGAAATAATAAGTAGTACAAATTTATCTCAACACAGTTTATATCTCATGTTTGGTTAATCATATTGGACACAAACATGGACACATGCCTCCTTATAGTGAGAGGGTTGACAAAATGACCTTGGGATCAAAAGGTCAATGTCATTGTGACCTTGGTAAAGACTGGTTTTTTTCAACATTAACATTTTGTGTTTATCTCAACTTAGCATTTTGTAATGTATCTCATGTTTGGTTATATGGATAATGGACCCAAACTTGGACATTGGTTAGCGAGTAAGCGTATTGAATCCAAAGTTGGACACATACTTCCTTATAATGAGAGGGCATGACTCAATGACCTGAGGGTCAAAAGGTCAATGTCACGGTTATTGTGATCTTGGTGAAAATCCTTCTTTTTTTAGCTCACCTAACTGAGCTTATGCCGTGGCGACCGTCCATAGTGTGTCCATCCGTCATCCGTCTGTCAACTTTTCCTTTAAATGACTTCTCAAGAACCACTTGGCTGATTTCAATTGTTTTTGGCAGGAAGCATCCTTAGGGCATAGAGATTAAAGTTTGTTCAAACGAAGCCGATCGGCCAATTAGGCCGTCCATCTTGGATTTCTGTCGATTTTTAGAAACCTCTTTAAAAATCTTCTCCGAAACCGCTTGTAGGATTGATGCAAACCCCATGAAATATGATCTAGGGCAAGAGCTGAACCAAGTTTGTTCAAGCGAATTTGATTGGTCAAATAATTTGGCGGCCATCTTAGTTGACCTAGTTTTAGTGAAAACGATATCTCCAGAACCGCTGAACGGATCGGGTCAAAATTTGGCAGATATGATTAGGGACTAAGGGCCATTTGGTCAAGGGAAGTTGAACCGCCAAAAAACATTGCCGCCATGAGCCAATCAAAATGTAGCATGTTTGGCGGCCATATTGGATTTTTTATGTATTATGAGGCCAAAATTGGTTTTATATGTGCTTTTGCATATTCTGAATTAAAATTTGACATTTTCGAAACTGTCGGATAAACGGTTTGGTGGCCATCTTGGATTATTTTCCTGCCAAGGACTCCCATACTAAAGCAATGGAATATTTCTAATGTTTTCTTCTCAAGAACTTCTAGGCCGATTTCAATTATATTTCAATTATATTTGGAAGGAAGCATCCGTAGGGCATGGGGAGCCAAGTTTGTTCAAATGAAGCTGGTCGGCCAATTTGGCCGGCGGCTATCTTGGATTTTGTCCGATTTTAGGAAACGTCTTTAAAAATCTTCAAGAAGACTTGATTGACCGAATGGTTCGGCGGCCATTTTGGATGACCTAGTTTTCCCAAAAATTACTTCTCCAGAACCGCTGAAGGGATCAGGCTGAAATTTGAGAGATATGATTAGGGACTAAGGGCCATTAAAGTTTGTTCAAGGGAAGTTGATCCGTCAAAAAACATGGCTACCGTGGGCCATTCAAAATGTAGCTCGTTTGACGGCCATCTTAGATACTAAAGCAATGGGAACTTAAAATGTCATCTCGAGAACTACTAGGCTGATTTCAATTATATTTTGCAGGATGCATCCTTAGGGCATAGGGATCCAAGTTTATTCAAAAGAAGCCAATCGACCAATTCGGCCGGCAGCCATCTTGGATTTTGGTCGATTTTTAGAAATGTCTAAAAAATCTTCACCGAAACTGTTTGAGTGATTGATTCAAAACTGATAACATATCGTTTAGGGCATGGGCTGAACCAAGTTTGTTCAAGGGAACTTGATTTGCCAAATTGTTGGTGGCCATCTTGGAGGCTTGGTTTTCATGAAAGCAACTTCGTCTCCAGAGCCACTGCACGGATTGGGCTGGAATTTGGGAGATATGATATTGATGACTAAGAGCCATTAAGGTTTGTTCAAGTGAAGTTGATACATAAAGAAACATGGCCTCTGTTTTCTTGTAACAGTTCTGCTTAACTCATTAGAGTTCTACTTATTGCTAATGACCATTCTAGTTGAGATACCTGTGGTCCAGGTGAGCGATACAAGCTCCTTGGGACTCTTGTTACATTAACAGTTTGTGTATAGCTCAACTTCGCCATTACTATCTCATATTTTCTTAAGGCACATAATTATAATGAGCGTAGATGACACATAGGGGTGGAACAATGATTGCCACTGTTAGTAAAAAAAAATTTTTTCAAAATTAACATTCTACTTTTGGCTCAACTTAGCAGTTTATATCGCATGTTTGTTTAAGCATACATGGCTCAAATTTGAGGGCATCATGCAATCACATTAACATCAAAGGTAAATGTGATAGTGACAAAGTTTAGGGTTTTTCAACAATAACATTTTGAGTTTAGCTCATCTTAAAAGGTTCATATCTCCTTTTCATATAATCAGACTGCAACCCAAATGTGGACACATAATTCCTTGCAATGAGAGCCGATGACTCGATGACATTGTGTGCATAAGTCATGGTTGTAGATGCGTGTACTGATAAGCCTATGTTTATTTTATATTTGACGTCAAGCATCATAGTTCATTGTAAAGTCGGGCTTCGTGGTTGCGTTGCAGGCAGATTTCTGGTTATATATTTACAGTTACATTTTCCATTTAACTTTAATTTACAGTGATGTTTTAAGAAAACCACGCCCCCTGTTTAGAAGTCAACCACCATCAAAGCGATTCTCTACCCCATATACCTCACAAAAACCAGTAAATCGTGTTGCTCCAGGTGTGCAACAAACCAGAAACCTCGCTGATGACAAACGCAGCACGAACAACACCAGCAGCCAGCTTTCAAGCAATACACATTATACAAGCAGCACCAACAACAGCAGCACTCAGGCCACAGCAAGCAACAGCAGCACTCGGGCTACAGCACGCAACAGCAGCGGTCTACATACAGGCTATGATTCTGATGATGATTTGTTCACACAGGAGCCAAGCCATTCCAACAGCCTTGCAAGAAATAACAATTTCTACACACCACAAGCTTTAACGCTAACAGGTTGTATGCAAACATTCATTTTCAGATGCTGCTCAAATGCTTGCTTAGTCTGCAGTTGAGCTTGCTAGTAAACTGTTTAATATACATTTATTTATTTTATAGAAATCACACACACAGCCGTATGCGCGCGCACGCATGCACGCACGCACGCACGCACGCACGCACGCACACACGCACACACACACACACACACACACAGTGAAAGCTGACATGCTAAATTGCAATTAAAACTGAGTGATATGACGTACAAGAGGTACACCCTCCCAAGGCTACATCTCAGTCCATTGATTGGCTAGTTTGATCAGTGTGTGTGTGCGCGTGCGTGCGTGCATCGTGGGGGTTGGGGGGAGTGTGTGTGTGAAATAATAAGTATTTATGGAATGGTTGGGTGATAGAGGCGGCATGTTATGGCACCATTTTATTCAAACCAATGTTCTAGAACTTGGGCTATGTGACATTTGGTGATATCTGCTTCAAGGGTTCCTATCTCTAAATGCTGTTAAGGGAGGCAATTCCACCTGGTTAATCTATAACAGAATCAGGGGCGATAACTGTTGCTTCATGAGTTGTAACAACATCATTTATCAATTCAAGATCCTTAGAGCAACTACCATTCAGATCCTATTAAATTTGATCTAAGCTGTCATGATTAGGCTTCTAGGAGCTACTAGGTTGTATATCACATTAATGATGACGGCTGTCATGATTAGGCTTGTAGGAGCTAATAGCTTGTATATCACTTGCTTGGTGACATCTGTATTGCTTCTGTCTATGTTCTAGGTGTAAATGACCGAAGTGGTTTATGTTAGACATCATAGCTTTACATGGCATCTCTCTGTGTTCCAGGTGTAAGGTCTGGAGATGGGGCTAATTTTGCAATGCTCCGGCCATTGGAAGAAATTCATATCCTTTTTCTGCGCATGTTACTTTATGCTATTGTGATGCTATACATGATAGTGATGGGTGATGTCTCGATGTTAAAATGATAACCCTGACTAGTTCATAGCATCCGTTCAGGAAAGAAGTTGGTGGGTTTGAAGCTAATCTGACTGGTAGATGTTGTTCAACTGTGCTATAGAAAGCCGTCAAATAAGTTTCAACATAATGAATAGCACATTGTAATCAAGTTTTGTATCTAATCTTTTAGGTTGAAAGAGTTAACTCTTAACACACTGATGTCTATATATTCTATATTTTACTGTGTCAATAGCAAAGAAACGGATGTACATTTTTCAACAATTTTGGCAGACGATGTTGCTGTCCGATGTTGCTGTCTATGACAGCAACATCTTCCACCAAAAATTGTTGAAAAATTAACACCAGTTCATCTTTTAATATACTTTGAAAATTTAAAATTCTAATAGCAGATTGATATGGGTTAATATACTCACTCACAACATAGTCAGAATAATAATTAATTTATTTAATTTGTTTGATTAAAACTCATCTAAGGCTTGCAGTGACAAAGCAATGATTTATAATATATCAGTACCAGGTGTGACAAGCAATGGCACACAAACAGACTATGAAAAGAGACCAGTCACCCCCTTATACAGACGATCAAGCATTGATGTATCCAGACATGGGAGACGAGGAATCTGTGTAAAATTAAGCAGAGAGAAGAAACCTCCACAGTCATGGGAAAGTACACCACTAATGACCGAGCAGATTCTGTGGCCCTCCGCAAAGCAGAAGTAATGATCCAAGAGCAAATAAATGGGACCACTGGCAAGACAGTTATATTCGCAGACAAGACAGTTATATTCGCAGGCAAGACTGTTATATTCGCAGACAAGACAATTATATTCGCAGACAAGACAGTTATATTCGCAGAATCGCAATGACAAGACAGTTATATTCGCAGAATCGCAGACAAGACAGTTATATTCGCAGAATCGCAGGCAAGACAGTTATATTCGCAGACAAGACAGTTATATTCACAGGCAAGACAGTTTTATTCGCCGGCAAGACAGTTATATTCACAGGCAAGACAGTTATATTCGCAGACAAGACAGTTATATTCGCAGATGCCCTCTGTATTCCCTGTACTAATAGTAGAGTAGAAATACCGACCAGCGTCAAACAAATTCCCACACAAACTTTTTTGTTCCAAAGTAAAGAGGTCCATTCTGGAATTACTATACTCAAAATATAGACATATCACTGGGCAAATTTTTTTTATCAGGTGTTCTAAAATGGTGAATTTCAACCATCTGAGCTGCAATACGCGTATGTGTAATCAAACAAAACTCACGTAATTACATAATCTGGAAGTGGATGGTCACTACTACATTGTTGGCATGGCTTACTAGAAGAAAAAAAGTAGTTTATCAACTTTTAATGCGGTAGATAAATTATTACGGTCAACGTCATGGTCGTTGTTATGAATAATGGAAATTCAATATCAAACCAACAATCGTTTTCCACAGTAAACTTTTTATTTGGTTCATTTGATAATTACTTTTAAGAGTATGGGCCTGTGTCAATGAGTCAGGTCACTGTCTCTCATATTAAAGGTGTTTTCTTTGCCACATTGTTGACCATCAAAGAAATGGTACCAATGTCAAGTGCTCACTTAGTAAAGGTAATCGGCTAAGGTAAATAACGCTTGGGGTCACAGATTGGTCATATACCTACTGGTATAAACGAACAACAGATGAAAAAAAAAGAGCCCCTAAAAGCAAGTGTTTAATCCTTTCATATTTTAATTTGGTCGGGTGGCTTGATATAATAATAATAATTATTATAATAATTTTAATAATAGGTGTTATGTCTTTATTTTTATTTGTTTTAGCGTGTCACAAATGAACGCAATAACGAATAAATAACTTGCCATGGATGAAGATATTCTGTGTGCTGTGTTCTGACAGTCTTACAGATGGGTCAGACTGTAGTATTGACACCTAAAGGAATAGCTGAAATTATTAAAGCAAGCAACCTTCGAGGAGATAAAGTACACACACTATTCGATCCAGTTCCCGTTAATCCAGTGGAAGTTCATGTTTCTTGTCGTCGTATTTACATAAACAGTAATAATATTCAACGTGATCTTCGCGCAAAGGATAATCTATCACCATCTCCTAAAATTGAGTGTTACGATCTGATGTTTCAGCATGCAGCTTCAGAGAAAATTGCATGTTTTGTGGTATGCAACATATCTTAGAGACTGAGAAATGAACAAAATCTTACGTTCATCCTGTTCAAACCTTCCAATTTCGCGACAAAATCATGTCTGTCTGTGAGACAAGGAATGATTTATGGGCAGCTAATGTTCAGGCAAGATTACTTTCCAGCATTGACTTAGCAGCTGCAGATGCACAGTGCCACCAGTCGTGTAGTGTAAATTTTCGGGAAGGAGATGGAGTTCCATTAAGACAGTCCTCCGGAAGTACATCTTCATCGAGATCATCAGGACGGCCTTCAGATAAACACTGAAATGAAGCCTTTCTAAAACTATGTGAGTGGTTACAAGATATGACAATGAAACGGTTTCAACTGAACTTGTCGCAATGACAATTTCTTCCTGCAGGAATATTGCCTTATACTTGCAACAAAAACTACAAGGTTACTTTGGCGATTCCATTATTATTTCAAGTATTAAAGGCAAACGGAAAACTGTACCAAATATTACCATAAACAGAAACGACTAGATAATTGAGCAGAAAATTTTTGCTTAATTGAAACAGCAGCAAAACTTATCAAGACAGAACTTAAGCTGTTACTCAAATCTATGAATATCTATCCACCAACTTCAGAGATTAGTTCAATAGAGTATAATAACACATACTTACCAGCTACTCTTCAATACTTTGTTAGACATTATCATTTCTGGCAAACCCCTTCCTCTTAAATGTGTATCAATCGGTCAAGGTATTCTACAAGCTTCTCGGCCCAGACATGTTATATTGCTTATACTTCTTGGTCTTGGAGTACAACTACATCGTGATTTTGGTCCGAGATTGGTCATCAACCAGGTGTATACACTTGGTTTTAGTGTGTCGTATGATGAAGCACAGCAGTATTTACAGTCTTCTGCAATGTGCCAGGAATCTGAATCTGTCATACAAGCTGTCCACTTTGGCCAATGGATGGCTGATAATGTAGACCATAACATTGCAACTATTGATGGGCACAATACTTTTCACATCAAGAGTATACTTACCTCCCTAATACTTTTGATATTGCTAAATATCGGCGTTCCCTCAATAAACACTCAGAATAAAAACAGTTAGGTGCCCCTACTGGGCAGGTAGACAGAGGGTAGTCCGGCGGATGCCTGCCCCACCACCGCGCATGCGCCGACTACTACTTCCTCTTTGCTAATTTATTGGTAGAGAGACACATGTTTTGTTCTTTGTAAACTTTTCAAGTGTTCAACGCGACTTAATAAGCTTTGAGAGTGATTTATATACACCTGTGCAAAAGTTAAGCACCAGCAAAAACAATAGAACGTAGAAACATGATGGTACAACTAGGCTGCCATACTTTTTGTCCCCGCGTTAGCTGACATAATTCCAAGTACGAAATGCACATGCATGCATGACTTCACGCCGCTTGATGTCCGTGCGTGGCGGGAAACAGCACACGTGTTCAGTTATGTAAAAGTCCAGTTTGAGGTGTAGAACATTACATACAGATTTAGGCGACAAGATTAGGAATTTTGTGTTCATGACCGTGGTTTATTTGTACAGAGAGAATTAGCTCTTGATTGTGAACCGCTATGGCAAGACGAAGGTTAAGTGATCATGTGAAATGGCAAATCATAGGCATGCATACCACTGGTATGTCATGCAGAGAGATTGGCAGACAGCTGAACATTAACCATACTGTAATCAGTCGTTTGATTGCAAAACATGGGCAAACTAACGAGGTGAAGGACAGGCCTAGATCTGGAAGACCGAAGAAGACTACTGCCCATGATGATCGAGCCCTAGTACGCCTTGTTAGGAGATCTCCATTCACCAACAGCAGAGTGCTCAGCCAGCAATGGGAAACGCGCAATAGAGTGTCAATGTCTACCATCAAAAGGAGACTGTATGCTGCTGGCATGAAAGCTAGGAGACCTGTCAGACGTCCTCTCCTCACTGCACACCACAAAGAGGAGCGTCTGAGGTGGTGCAACGAAAGAAGACACTGGAACATGAGATCCTGGAGACGGGTACACTGGTCCGATGAAAGTCGGTTCCTGCTTTATGCCACAGATGGTCGAACTCGTGTATGGAGGTCCAGACGCACGGCGTACGACCAACGTAACATCATGGAAGAAGTTCCATTTGGTGGAGGTTCCGTTATGATATGGGGGTGCATCTCATTTGATTGTAAGCTGGATCTGTTGACTGTACCTGGAACACTAAATGGACAAAGATATCAAGATTCCATACTGGATAGAGTTGTGGTCCCTCATTTTGTAAATCATGCACCTGGAACCCACCCTATATTCATGGATGACAACGCCCGACCACATCGTGCTAGAGCTGTGCATGAATACCTCCGCCAGAATGCCATCGAAACCCTACCATGGCCAGCAAGGAGCCCTGACATGAACCCTATTGAGCATATCTGGGACATTCTGGGAAACATGGTGAGAAGGAGGGATCCTCCTGTGCAGAACCTACAGGAATTAACAGACGCACTCCATCTTGAATGGCAACGAATACCACAATGGCGTATCAGTCGGTTGGTGACCAGCATAAGACGTCGTGTCCAGGCCGTCATCCAGGCACAAGGTGGATATACCCGGTATTAATAATGACAGTCTCAAACTCGTGCACAGATGTTAAACTTCGTTTTCAGACACCATTAATGACAATCTAGCCACGTGTGTCAACTGTAGGGCAATAGTTGTCAGTTGTGTCAACGTAATCATATTCAGGCCTCGTTTTCAAGTTCAAACAAAAACATACAGTGTTTCCCCACCATCATAATCAGCATTCCTCTAGTTGCATTATTACCTCTTGCACTAAGATGGATGGGTACATAAATGTTTATGCTATTGCTTTCTTCATAGCACATGAATATACCCTCGCATGTGCGTAAAAATAGGGTGGTGCTTAACTTTTGCACAGGTGTATATTAGATTGTATTCACCCTGAAGATGTCAGAGAAAGTGGTTTCGCCAGAGGAGGGCGCCGGATCTCTATATCAGGTGATTTCTAATATATTCTAGCGAGTTTTTCCCCGGTGTAATGTTTTTCCGGGACTCGCGTTTACCGTGATAAGCGCCTGGTTTAGTTGTTTTATTTCAACAGGGTGCTATATAAGACTAATCTCTCTCTGTGTTTATGTCCACAGGTCTGTGTGAGGGGACATCACAGCATCTGAGGTTTGGTTTCTCTCCACCAAGGTTCCATTTCCTACTAATACTGTTAGGTTATCTAACCAAGATTGTATGTCCAGTGAGTCGGAGGCCTAGTATAAAGGTCTTCTCACTTTGCCCTCTTGATCCAATTCCTTCCCCTATGAGGTGGAGAGAGTTAAGAGGCGTGCAGTTGGTGGAGTGCTCCAGTTCATCACGTTGGATGGTTTGTTTATACAAGGTATCAGGTATCTAAGTAATGATATGAGGTGGAGTTAATTATGTAAACAAAATTAACTGTTATGCCATGGTTATCATTGTAGTATCTGATGGTTGTGTAGTGTGATTAACCATTCTAACGTGTTCTGGTTATGTATACAATTCGTCCGCACACCTTGTTGTTGGTTCGGATCGATTTATTTCACATCAAGAGTATACTTACCTCCCTAATACTTTTGATATTGCTAAATATTGGCTTTCACTCAATAAACACTCAGATTAAAACAGTTAGGTGCCCCTACTGGTCAGGGAGTCAGAGCGTAGTCTGGCGGATGCCAGCCCCACCACCGCGCATGCGCAGACTAGCACTTCCTCTTTGCTAATTTATTGGCAGAGAAGTCTACACATGTTTTTGTGCTAGAGCTTTTCTTTACTCAATTCATAGTCTTTTTGTGTGAATTTGGAAGTGATTATCCCTGATAAAGATGGCAGAAAGGATGACTTCGCCAGAGGAGGGCCCAGGACCTTTAAATCAGGTGACTTCTAGTAAAATTAGCGAGTTTTTTCCCCGGTGTAATGTGTTTCCGGGACTCGCGTTTACTTGATAAGCGCCTTGTTTAGTTGGTTTATTTCAACTAGGTGCTATATAATACTAATCTCTCTTTGTGTTTATGTCCACAGGTCTGTGTGACGATATGTAATGGACATCACATCAGCAGAGGGTTTGTTTCTCTCCACCATGGTTCCATTTCCTACTAATACTGTTAGGTTATCTAACCAAAAATTTTATGTCCAGTGAATCGGAGGCCTAGTATAAAGGTCTTCTCACTTTGCCCTCTTGATCCAATTCCTTCCCCTAGAGGTGGAGAGAGTTAAGAGGCGTTCAGTTGGTGGAGTGCTCCAGTTCATCACGTTGGATGGTTTGTCTATACAAAGTGTCAGGTATCTAATTATTGATATGAGGTGATGTTAATTATTTAGAGAGGAAAGGGAGATAATTAACAGTATTTGCCATTGTTATCAGTATATATCTGATGGTTGTGTAGTCGAAATGTCCATTCTGCACATGTTCTGGTTAGAGATACAATTCGTCCTTGCACTTGGATGTTTGTTGGGGATCGATTTTTTCCTGTCATAGGATTAATGACGTCATAATCAGCCTTGCTCTTTATTAACAATTAAAGTTTGTCCAAAGCTGGTTTTCTGATGAATATTGATCTTTATGATCATTTCCTTCTCTTGAGTTGGTGAGTTTTTGAGCTTAACTAGATTGCTCATACTCCTCGTCCTTTGCCCTGTTTCAGAGACCTGGTTGTGCATCCTGTGGACGGTTTTTGAAGGACAAGTTTGTGCCTCATCTCTGTTATCAGTGTAGCCCCTGTGGTCCCTTGCTTAATTGCGAGATATGTAAGCACTGGGGGGGGCGAGCTAATGTCCGAATTCTTGTGCTTGCAGGCGAAGGACAAGGTGGTGGAGGAGGAGAAGAAGAAGCAGAAAAGAGAGGGTGTGAGTAAGAAGGGTAAGAGGAAGGCCTCGTCCGCGGTGGACATGGAGGCCTTCCGGACCGAGATGTTGGGAGAGATGAGGAGGACAATAAAGGATTTGGTTCCAGAGTTGCTTCGTGGCATGCTTCCTGGACCAAATCCTTTGCTGTCCTCATCATCTGCTTCGGAGCAGGTAATCCCCACCTCTGAATCACCTTTCCTTAGTACGCTTCCGTTGTTCGAAGATTCAGAGGTGGCCCCATTAGAGGGGGCGTTCCACGACCCTGGCAGCAGGCTTAGTGCCGCGCTGAGGGGCCGTGGACGGTTGTCGCTGGAACCCGCGGGCTGCTTATCAGTCCAGGGGTATCTGCACGCCGCGTGTGCCAGTACCTCCTATGGCACATTCCCTGGCCAGTCCGGGTTAGCTCTCTTTGCTGACCCGGAGTCTAATCTGTCTGGCCAGGAGGATGAGGATTACCTGTTGGGGTCGCCGTCTGAGGACGTGGCCATGGATTATGATGTCTGTGCACCCCTCGCGGGGAATACAGGCGACTTATTCCACGGTTCTACTCACGCAGGGGTAGAATCCACGGTTCAGACTGTGGCCCTGGGCGCTGAAGGCCAGCGTTACCGCATACCTCGGCTTGCCGAGAGTGTCGCTGGTGCTGGCCGGGGCCGTGGTGGGGCGGTATGTGCCCCGCGCTCTACCACGGCGCCTGCTCCTGGTCAAGCCAGTGAGATTAGTATGCCGGTGTTGTCAGGCCCGCATGCTCTCCCTGGCTTGCCAGGGGTATCAGCGTATCCGCCGTCAAGCTCTGTTGCTTGCGCTCAGGAGGAAGACGAAGGCCCCCGTCTTGTAGAGCGCTCGCAGCTAGCCACGGAGGAGGATTGGTCTGACGCTTGCCAGTGGTTGGTGAGTGTTAGACCAGATCTGCCCGTGGAGCAGTCAGCTAGCCAGCGTGACCACAGGCCGTGGTTAGCTGGTAAGCCTACTGCTAACGCTATGCCTTCTCTGCCGCTGGCGGAGCATGTCGTTGACATGTTCAAGGCGGCGGAGTCGTCCATTAAGTCGAGTGGACGTCTCGCGAAGGCCCCGCGCGAGGTGGCCAGGCGTTGCCGCATCGTGCCCCTGGATTACCAGTGGTACGGTGTGGTACCTAAGCCGAGCGTGGATGACCGCGCGGCTTTGGGTGAGGATGCGCGGCCAGGCTCCCGTTCTGACACGGGAGTCTTGTGTTCGAATGCGTTGCGTTCAGCAAATACCGCGTTGCGTGATGCGGAGGAGAGTGGGAGGGCTTCGATTGCCGCTCTGTCCCACGTCTCCCAGCTGTTACAAGGGGTAGTAACAGCATCCGCATCGCGCCAGCCAAGTCCGGTCACAGTCCAGCGAGCCATCCAGGATGGTATCAACTTGGCTCTGGACTGTATGACTCGGGCGGTGACCAGGAGTGTCCGGGTAAGGCGCACATTTGCCTTGGACAATCTGTGCCCGTCCCAGGACCTGTACAATAGGCTACTGCGTACGCCTATGACAGGTCCTGGTCTCTTTGGAGGTGAGGGATGTAGGCACCTCCAGGAGACGGTTACTCTGGTAAATAACCAGAGGGCGCTGCGCGAGCAGTTTGAGGTGCTTCGTCGTGCTGACGTTCGCGCCGCACCCCCGGCGTATCGTCCCCTGCAGGCTCGAGGTGGTGGTGGCCAGGTCAGAGGCCAACCACCATCGCAGCGTCGGCCTCGGCCGCGTGCAATTCGGCCAGCAGCGAGGGGGGCGCAGGCTCCTCAGGCGCAGTCAGCCAGGCAGCCGCCCGCGCACCGAGGTGCGCGCGGTGCTGGTCGTGGCGCGCGAGGATCTGGGCGTGGTAATCGTTCCTGATGGGACGGTTACCGCGGTGAGAACCGCTCCGGTGTTTCTGGCGAAGGAGACAGTGCCGCTCTTGCACTCCTTATGTCCACCTCTATCCCTAAGTGGACCGGTGGGAGGCCGGCTAGCCGACCACATGCAAGAGTGGGAACGGTTAACTCAGGACCGTTTAGTCTTGCGATGGCTTTCAGTCGGGTATCATCTCGATTGGATGACAGGCCCGCCATCGCGACTGTCTCTAGTGCCGATCTGGACTCCAAATCCGAGAGATCCAGAGCAAAGGTTGTGTATCGAGGAGGAAATAAATTCCCTCATACAAAAAGGAGCTATTCAGCCGGCACAAAGGTGTCTGGGCTTCTATTCAACCCTGTTCTTAGTAACAAAAAACACTGGAGGGTGGAGACCAATTCATAGAGACGCCCAGTTTCAAGATGGAGACTGTGCACTCGGTGTTGGCGGGGTTAGAGAGGGGAATGTGGACATCGTCGATAGATTTGAAGGACGCTTATTTCCACATCCCCATACACAGGAGTTTCCGTCGCTTCCTGGGATTTGCATTCCAGGGCAGACAGTGGGAATTCAGGGTGTTACCCTTCGGAATTTCCACGGCTCCTCGGGTTTTCACCCGTGTGGTTCTTGCGATCACCGCATACCTCCGCAGGAGAAGCATAGCAGTCCACACGTACATAGACGACTGGCTGTTGAAAGCGCACACCCAGGAAAGTTTATCGGCCAGTCTGGAGATTGTTTTGAAGACTCTCACAGACTTGGGCTGGATGATCAATTTCCCAAAATCAGAGCTGACTCCATCCCAGAAGTTTGTTTACCTGGGGATGTTCTTCGATCTAGAGACAGGATATGTTTTTCCTACTCAGGAGAGAGTTCAGAAACTCATCTCATTGATTCAGTCAGTGTGCGACAGTCGTCATGTCCTGGCACGGGTTTTCTTGAGAATGCTGGGGTTGATGGTTTCATTGGAACCAGTCATTCCTCAGGCCGCCTTACGCAGGCGGCCGATCCAGTTATTTCTCATGACACAATGGACCCAGAGTACAGGTTCGCTGGACTCGAACGTGTCAGTGTTGGCGCCTCTGATTCATCACCTGCAATGGTGGTTGGACACAGAGAATCTCTTGGTGGGGGTTATGCTAACCCCTCCCCACCCTCAGGTGACTGTGTATACAGATGCATCGATGGAGGGCTGGGGAGCTTGCCTGGAAGAATCCACGATATCAGGGCTTTGGAATCTGGAACAGTCAAAGGAACATATAAATCTACTGGAGCTAAGAGCAGTAGTCCTGGGCCTGGAACATTTCTTACAGAAAGTTCAGGGCAAGATTGTTCTTATTCGTTCAGACAACTCAACAGTTGTGACTTACATAAACCGCCAGGGCGGAACGAAGTCGCCCAGTCTCTGTATGATGACATGGAGACTGCTTTGTTGGTGCCTGGATCACCAGATTACCTTGAAAGCAGTTCATATTCCGGGAAGGTTAAATCTGCTAGCAGACTCATTGAGCCGAAGGATGAGTGTTTTACCCACGGAATGGCAACTAAATCAATGTGTGGCGGATCGTCTGTTCGAACATTGGGGGAAACCCAACATCGATTTGTTCGCAACGAAGAAGAATGCGAAAATGACGACGTACGTCTCTCCGATTCCGGATCCAAGCGCTTTCGCAACAGATGCGTTAGCTATCAGCTGGGGGAGAATGTATGCATACGCATTCTCTCCAGCAATCCTGATTCCAAAAATTCTTCAGAAAATCAGACAGGAGGAATGCCAAGTGCTTCTGATCGCCCCGGATTGGCCAAGCCGATCATGGTATACGGATCTGCTGGACCTTCTGGTCTGCAATCCGGTTCCTCTGCCTCTGATGGACGACATTATCTTCCAGGGCAAGGCCCTTCACAACAATCCGTCAATGTTCAGATTGACTGCGTGGATGTTGTCAAGGAATCTAGAATTAAGGGGGGCTTTTCTGTGCAAGCAGCCATGTTTATGGCCAAAGCCAGGAGGGGGTCAACCTCCAGAGCATATAATTATAAAATCAACAGATTTGCAGAATGGTGCTCAAAAAGATGTATTGATCCAATGGATTCATCTATTCAGGTAGTAGCTGATTTCCTCTGTCACCTGTATGATGCCTATAGCCTCAAGCCTAACTCTATTGCTGGTTATAAGTCAGCTTTAATGTCTGTTATTCCTTGCTTGGCTAAGAGGGGAAGTGATGAAGTAAATACATTAAATGTATTAATTAAAGGCATGGGCAATCTAAGACCAAGGAATCCACCTGTGATTCCGTCTTGGAGTTTATCGCTAGTGCTTCAAGTACTAGGTGATAAGCCTTTTGAACCACTTAGTTCCATTTCTATGAAACTATTAACACTGAAGACTGTGTTTTTAATTGCTGCGGCCTCGGCTAGGCGTATACGGGAAATTCATGCCTTATCAGCCGAGGATGACCGTTTTGTGGTTTCAGGGGAAGGCCTTAAGCTGCTACCTAGGATTAATTTCTTGGCTAAGAATCAGTCGTTGAAATATCCAGGTCAACCTATTGTTTTGCCTGCTTTAACTAGATATGATCCTAATTCTAAAGCATGGTGTCCCGTCCGGGCGCTTCTCCGGTACAAACAACGTACATCGGAGTGGCGCACTGACCAGTCGGCGTTATGGTTGTCATATATTGAACCCCATGGCAGGGCTTCTAAGGACACCATTTCCAGGTGGATTGTAGAATGCATTCAGTTTTGTCATAAATCCGCCACCGGGAAGCAGGTTGACGTGGCCAAGGCTCACAGTGTCCGCGGCGTAGTGACATCCACTGCCCTATTTAATGGGGTCCCTGTGGATGCTATTATCTCGGTGGCTCAGTGGCACTGTGAGTCAAGTTTTACAGACCATTATCTCCGTGACACCTCTAATCCTCTCGCCTTGTCGATTTTGAAAAAATAACTAGGTTTATATTTTTGATGAGGTTTCCTCATTGCTTATATATTTCACAATTAATTTATGGAAACAACCACTTTTTTGGGACTGCATCATTCTTCACCAATGGGAAGATGATGTCAGCAGCCTTTTCAACAAGGTCAGTCTTGTGCATGGGTTGTCCATTGTTGATTGTCTTGTCACGTTACCCGTTATTAATATGATGGTGGTTTTGTGTATTTATGTGGTTCATTGTTGAGAGTATACGAAAAGGGAGCTTTTTCGTCTCTGTCCTGTAGTACATGGCACTTGTACGTAGAGAGCGTATAGGACATTGAGGTCATTCGACTCTTCCTCCCAGGAAGGAGGGGGGGGGGGGGGGAGCGCATATGACATTCGGTCATCTCTCATACATCGGGGGTGTTATCCGATGGTTAGTCAAATCCTGAGTGTTTTTTCATACAGTTTCAGAAGTTTAAGTGCCTTAAACGCAGAAAAGCGTATAGGGATGAACTGGTCTTTTGACCTCGCCTCCCTCCCGCCGAATTCACTGTCGAATTCTGGCAATATCAAAAGTATTAGGGAGGTAAGTATACTCTTGATGTGAAATAAACGAAATCAAGGATTTCTTTTTTCACTTCAAGAGTATACTTACCTCCCTAATACTTTTGATATTGCTAAATATTGGCTTTCACTCAATAAACACTCAGATTTAAAACAGTTAGGTGCCCCTACTGGGCAGGGAGTCAGAGCATAGTCTGGCGGATGCCAGCCCCACCACCGCGCATGCGCAGACTAGCACTTCCTCTTTGCTAGATTATTGGCAGAGAGATCACACATGTCTTTTTGTGCAAAAGCTTTTTCTTATTCTTAAACTGTTTAAGTGGTGTTATTTTGGAGTGATAGTCACTTTTTTGGATGGCAGGAAGGAACACTTCGCCAAAGGAGGACTTAGGACCTTTAAATCAGGTGACTTCTAGTAAAATTAGCGAGTTTTCTTCCCGGTGTATTGTGTTTCCGGGACTCGCGTTTACCGTGATAAGCGCCTTGGTTAGTTGGTTTATGTCAACTCGGTGCTACCTAAGGCTAATTTCTCTTTCTGTTTATGTCCACAGGTCTGTATGACGCTAGGTGGTGACATCACAGCAGCAGAGAGTTAGTTTTCTCCACCATGGTTCCATTTCCTACTAATACTGTTAGGTTATCTAACCAAATGAAAAATTATGTCCGGTGAGTTGGAGGCCTAGTATAAAGGTCTTCTCACTTTGCCCTCTTGATCCAATTCCTTCCCCATGAGGTGGAGAGAGTTAAGAGGCGTGCAGATGGTGGAGTTCTCCGGTTCGTCACGTTGGATGGTTTGTCTATACAAAGCGTCAGGTATCTAGTTATTGATAATGTGGTGATGTTAATTATAGTAAACAAGCAAAGGGAGATAATTAACATTTTTGCCAGAAAAGAGTTATCTATATGTATCTGATGGTTGTGTAGTCGACGTATCCATTCAGCATACAATTCGTCCTTGCACTTGGATGTTTTGTTGGGATCGAATTTTTCCTGTCACGGGATTAATGACGTCATAATCAGCCTGGCTATGTATTTATCAGCAATTCAAGTCGCTATGCTGGTTTCTGATGTATATTGATCTTTATGATCGTTTTCCTTCTCTTTGAGTTGGTTTGAGTGTCTAAGCTTAACTAGTTTGCTCATACTCCTTGTCCTTTGCCCTGTTTCAGGGACCGGGTTGCGCGTCCTGTGGATGTTTTCTACATGAAAAGTTCTGGCCTCATCTGTGCTATCAATGTAGCCCTTGTGGTCCCTTGGTTAATTGTGACATATGTAAGCACTGGGGGGGCGAGTTAATGTCCGAATTCTTGTGCTGCTTACAGGCGACGGACAAGGTGGTAGAGGAGGAGAAGAAGAAGAAGCGGAAACGAGAGGTTGTAAGTAGGAAGGGTAAGGGGAAGGTCTCGTCCGCGGTGGATATGGAGGCCTTCCGGACCGAGATGTTGGGAGAGATGAAGAGGACAATAAAGGATTTGGTTCCAGGGTTGCTTCGTGGCATGCTTCCTGGACCAAATCCTTTACTGTCCTCATCATCGGCTTCGGAGCAGGTAATCCCCGCCTCTGGATCGGTTTTCCTTAGACCGCTTCCGTTGTTCGACGATTCAGAGGTGGCCCCATTAGAGGGGGCGTTCCACGACCCTGGCAGCAGGCTTATTGCCGCGCCGAGAGGGGACCGTGGACGGTTGTCGCTGGAACCCGCGGGCTGCTTATCAGTCCAGGGGTATCCGCACGCCGCGGTGGCCAGTACCTCCTATGGCACCGTTCCTGGTCAGCCCGGGTTAGCTCTCTTTGCTGACCCGGGGTCTAATCTTTCTGACCAGGGTGATGAGGATTACCTGCTAGGGTCGCCGTCTGACGACGTGGACATGGATGAAGACGTTTGTGCACCCCTCGCGGGGAATACAGGCGGCTTCTTCCACGGTTTTACTCACCCTGGAGTAAAGTCCGCGGCTCAGGTGGTGGCCCAGGGCGCTGCTGATGGCCAGCGGTACCGCATACCTCGGCTTGCCGAGGGTGTTGCTGGTGCTGGCCGGGCCCGTGGTGGGGCGGTATATACCCCGCGCTCTGCCACGGTGCCTGCTCCTGGTCAAACCAGTGATATTGTCATGCCGGTGCTATCAGGCCCGCATGTTTTCCCTGGCTTGCCAGGTGTATCAGCGTACCCGCCGTCAAGCTCTGCTGCTTGCGCTCAGGAGGAAGACGAAGGACCCCGTCTTGTAGAGCGCTCGCAGTTAGCCACGGAGGAGGATTGGTCTGACGCTTGCCAGTGGTTGGTGAGCGTTAGGCCTGATCTGCCCGTGGAGCAGTCGCCTAGCCAGCGTGACCACAGGCCGTGGTTAGCTGGGAAACCGACTGCTAACGCTATGCCTTCTCTGCCGCTGGCGGAGCATGTCGTTGACATGTTCAAGGCGGCGGAGTCGTCCATTAACTCGAGTGGACGTCTCGCGAAGGCCCCTCGCGAGGTGGCCAGGCGTTGTCGCATCGTGCCCCTGGATTACCAGCGGTACGGTGTGGTACCCAAGCCCAGCGTGGATGACCGCGCGGCTTTGGGTGAGGATGCGCGGCCAGGCTCCCGTTCTGACACGGGGGTCTTGTGTTCGAACGCGTTGCGTTCGGCGAATACCGCGTTGCGTGATGCGGAGGAGAGTGGGAGGGCTTCGATTGCCGCTCTGTCCCACGTCTCCCAGCTGTTACAGGGGGTAGTAACGGCATCCGCATCGCGCCAGCCAAGCCCGGTCACGGTCCAGCGAGCCATCCAGGATGGTATTAACCTGGCGCTGGACTGTATGACTCGGGCGGTGACCAGGAGTGTCCGGGCAAGACGCACGTTTGCCCTGGACAATCTGTGCCCGTCTCAGGACCTGTACAATAGGCTACTCCGTACGCCTATGACGGGTCCTGGTCTTTTTGGAGGTGAGGGATGTCGCCACCTCCAGGAGACGGTCACCCTGGTGAATAACCAGAGGGCGCTGCGCGAGCAGTTTGAGGTGCTGCGTCGTGCTAACGTTCGCGCCGCGGCCCCTGCGTATCGTCCCCTGCAGGCTCGAGGTGGTGCTGGCCAAGTCAGAGGCCAGCCACCGTCGCAGCGTCGGCCGCGGCCGCGTGCGATTCGGCCAGCAGCGAGGGGGGGCGCAGGTTCCTCAGGCGCCGTCAGCCAGGCAGCCGCCCGCGCACCAAGGTGCGCGCGGGGCGGGGCGGGGCGCGCGAGGATCTGGGCGTGGTTATCGGTCCTGACAGGACGCTTACCGCGGTAAGAACCACTCCGGTGTGTATGGCGACGGAGACAGTGCCGCTCTTGCATGCCTTGTGTCCACCGCGGTCCCTAGGTGGACCGGTGGGAGGCCGGCTAGCCGACCACATGCAAGAGTGGGAACGGTTAACTCAGGACCGTTTAGTCTTGCGATGGCTTTCCGTCGGGTATCATCCAGAGTGGATGACAGGCCCGCCGTCGCGACTGTCTCTAGTGCCAGTCAACACACGTGTCATGCG